>CM039513.1:5334253-5364444 GCA_022432975.1 Begonia masoniana | reverse complement strand
GGCGTGTCGTGGAATATGTCGTAGTGGCTGGGGAGGGAGACGCCGGTACAGAAGCAGGAGCTCGAGAAGAAATCGCCGAGAGAAGGGGTGTCGGCTACATGAGGTTTAAAGTGAGATTTACGGTTTCATTTTCCTATTTATACTTAATCCATCCAATCTTAATGTACTTCTGCCACCCAACCTAATTTTACTCAACTTGTAATAAATTTTGCTTTCAAAAGTTACAGAACCTTGACTACTTTCAACTTCACCAAACGAAGTTTTAAAACAAAACACAAAGTCTATACAGGACTCGACTTAACTTTCAAAAATACACGCTCACAAGAATACATTTGTCTGACTGCAGCAACCAACCCCCGTAAGCTCGTTCCGCCAACAACACCTACACATCGGCTTGAGGCACAAGGTCCTCATTTGGAGTATTCGTACCTACAACAGGGAGTTCATCTATGAGCCTAGAGCTCAGTAAGAACATACTAGAATGCAGTGTGCATATGCTATGCATGAACATTTTCAAATACATGAACATTACATTACATTACCTTACATTTCACTGGACAGAGAGGTATAAGTGGGTAGAGGAGCTGGCGCAACAGGGATACATTCATAACATGACAGGACATATTAGTAGTTGGTAATTTTACCGGGTCCCAGGGAGGGATAAGGCACAGGGTATCCTTGGCGGGGATAAATTTAGTAATTTTACCAGGTCCCAGGGAGGGATAAAGCACAAGGTATCCTTGGCGGGGATAATTTTAGTAATTTTACCGGGTCCCAGGGAGGGATAAAGCACAGGGTATCCTTGGCGGAGATAATTTTAGTAATTTTACTGGGTCCCAGGGAGGGATAAAGCACAGGATATCCTTGGCGGGGATAATTTTAGTAATTTTACCGGGTTCCAGGGAGGGATAAGGCACAGGGTATCCTTGGCAGGGATAATTTTTACATGAGTTCCAGAGAAGGATAAGAACAGGCCGCCAGTCCTCATCCACACTTAACCATACATTACATTACAGGTTTTAACTTTCATAACTTCAAATCGTGTACAGAAAACATTTGCATGAGTTTCGAGAAAAACGTGTATGCATGAACATTTACGGTGCTTGAACATAACAGAGACAGGCGGCAGAATAACAAAGCAAGACATAAAATAAAACACATTTAACCTAAAACATAAACTACGGTTTAACTACCCATCGGCAACCCCGACAACATAAACCTAGTACCTCCGTATTGTAGGGCCTTAAGGGCCGACTTTATACCCATGAACTTACCTGTTTTTCCGCGGTGTAGCAAGCTGAAATGTCTCGGAAATGCTCGAACCTGTTTGCTGCAATGTGGTGAAATTAAACAAGCTGCAAATGCTAACTAATAACTTGTAGAATATGCAGCAAGCTCATTTCAACTCATTAGAAAACACACTAACGTGTTTTCATCCAAAACAGTGAGTTTTCACAGAAATAATAAATCCTAAACCTCGGTGAAAACTCGCCTTAAACTTGTCCAAAATCGATAACTTTAGTAGATGATTACCTTTGCTGGAGAGACAGAAGGAAATCAGGAAAAAGGTTGAGGTTAAAATCGCTGCTGGTCGTCTTGAAAAGAGAAAACAGAAAAGGGGAGGTAGAAGTGAACTTCACGTAGGAGGAAGAGAAGACATATCTTCTTCAACAAGTCGCCAGGTGTCATCCATTCATTGGTTTGCCTCCACCAACCTTAATTAGTTCTCTATTTTACCCTTCCATTGGTTTTTAACCAAATTGACTTGTTTTGGTTAATTGGCTATTAGTTTGGTTCTCCCTTAACATTCCATCATTTTAATCAAAATATTCATTGTATTAAAATAACCTTAATCCCGCTTGTACAATTTGGGGAAATAATTACATGGCAAATGTGCCGGGTGTTACATTCCACCCACCTTAACAAAAATTTTGTCCCCAAAATTTGTCTAAACAAAGAGGTCTGGATATTGTGCTCTAACATCTGCTTGTCTTTCCCATGTAGCCTCCTCCACATTGTGGTTGCGCCATAGCACTTTTACCAGTGGAACCACCTTGTTGCGCAATACTTTGACTGAGGTATCCAGGATTTGTATGGGCCTTTCTTCATATGTCAGCATCGGCATGATGTCAAAGTCCACATGTTGCACGATCTGGGTGGGATCTCGTACACACTTTCTCAGCATCGAAACATGGAAAACATTGTGAACTCCATCCATTGACGCTGGTAGCTGTAGTCTGTAGGCCATGTTCCCAATTTTCTTCGTAATGGGAAAAGGCCCAACAAACCTTGGGCTGATCTTCCCTTTCTTGCCAAATCTCATCACGCCTTTGAGAGGCGACACCTTCAGGACTACCTCACCGCCTTCAGTGAACTCTAAGTCTTTTCTCCTCTGATCCGCATAACTTTTTCGTCGACTCTGAGCAGTACTAACTCATTGTCTGATAGTAGCCACTATTTCAGACATCAGTTGCAATAACTTAGGGCCGATCAGTCTAACTTCCAGTATGGCTTCTCCAACTTTGTCCCAGCGCAAGGGAGACTCGTAGTTTCTGCCGTGAGCCTCATGAGAAGTTTCAGACTACCAGAATATCCTGGAGCTCCACCTCACCTTGCCTTTGAGCATCCACCACATAGGCTAGAAACCCGGAACATCCTAGCGTCATCAGCTTTTGAGCTTCTAAGGAGGATACAACAGGCATAGAGCGTGTCTTTGGTGTAGCCTGATAGGAGGACTCCTCCACGTTCGGGCGCTTAAAGACACAAGCCCGGACCTGTAATTGATGGTGGCATGTTGTTTAAACAGCCAGCACATCCCAGAATTACATCGTATCCTTTCACATCGATAATGATATGGTTGGCATAAAATTCCTGATCTCTTACTAACACTACATCGTCCTGCACTGCCCGCTCGGAGTGCATAAACACTCCAGACGGTGACATGACACTGCAGGGTTGACCTGACTACACAACACATAAGTTCTCCCTACCCACGAAGTCCATGGCCACAAATGAATGTGTGGCCCCCGTGTCTAACAAGGTGTATGCAGGTGCATCACAGATTAATATCGTTCCTGTGATCGCCGTGTGCTGGGTGTCATCATCTTCCTCTATCATAGCAAACACTCTTGGCACGGCATGATTCTGCCTCGTGTCATGCACCGGACAATCCCGGACTTGGTGGCCCTCCTTGTCACATCGGAAGCATCGGCCAGTGTAGAGCCTACATTCCCCCGTATGATTTCTCTGGTCAGGCTGTTGTTTCACCATATCGGCCTGCTGACGCATCAGATCCGTCAGCTGTCTAATTACACTTAAATCTTCCTCACCCCTCAAGTTTGGCATCTCTCTTGGTATCCTTGGTCTTCCAGGTCGCCTAGCCATTTTACTACAATTCTGCACAAGGTTAACTACTCTTATAAATATCTAAGGACTAAGGTTAACATAAACACTTACAGTTGTTGGAGCACTTCCACGCGACGATTGGTACTGATGAGTAATCTTTTGAACTGTTTAACCGAGTGTCTCTGATACCATACTGTAACGCCCCAAATTTTCTGAACTCAGTTCGTTACTCTATACTCAAAACTGGCTAAAAATTTTGGAATTTTGGTAATACATTTTTTTTAAAAACTTGCAGCGGAAATCTTTTAAACATCGGAGTTAAGCATGACAAAAGAAAACATCATTGAAACATTCGTAAATAATTAACAAAGAGTCGGCCAAGAGAAATAAAGGTTTAAAATACAGAATTCTTGAGAAGTCGCTGTAGACCGAGAGTACCTGCCGACGACTAGTCAACAGGAGAAGCAGAACAGAAAACGGATACTCCTACCGATGACGTCACTGATTTCCCACCCATCTGCCGACGACTAGTCAACAGGAGAACCAGAACAGAAAACAGAAGTTCCTACCGATGACGTCACTGATTTCCCACCTATCTGCCGACGACTAGTCAACAGGAGAACCAGAACAGAAAACAGAAGTTCCTACCGATGACGTCACTGATTTCCCACCTATCTGCCGACGACTAGTCAACAGGAGAACCAGAACAGAAAACAGAAGTTCCTACCGATGACATCACCAGGAGAAATTTTAAAACCCAATGACATCATTCGACTCCTGCCGATGACGTCACCCAGGGGAAATGTAAACCAAAGACATCAGTCGGTGATCTCCATCTACCGATCACAAAACGACAGACTATAACTCCCCATCTACCGATAAACATCACCTGCCGATAGAATAGAATAAACAAAACTATAACTCTACTCCTACCGATAGATATTTCCTACCGATAGGATAGAATCTTTCCCAACCAACAGAACTCTCAATCATTCTTCTCTACACCAGAACAACCTCAATCATTTAAACTCACACACTTCTCTGAAATCCAGAAATACAGGAAAAACTCAAGAACACTCAAATTTTAGTAAAAAAAATCAACATCAAAACCACCTCTGTCATAAAACCTCTAAACGTGAAAACCAGAAAATAGTTCACAGCACTTACTCCCAATTTACTACCAGCTAAACTATCAGAAATTTCATAATTTAAAGAAAACATCTCAATCTACTAGACCATTATTATTGAAACCCTCACTCAATTGAAATGAGACAGCCACAAGTTAAACAGCCCCATCAGTCTCCAATTCGAAGCCTGAATGCATTCCTTCAACATCTCCTAAGTCTCAACATGTTCAGAGAACACACCTGCTAACTCTTCTTCACCTACATCACAAAACTCATCTATTAGCCTAATGCTAAGTAAGTAAAGCAACAATGAAATAAATGCTGAAATGTAAGTCCTAATTATGCAGTTTCTAATTTCTCATCTCTGTTGTCATTTCGTTCGTACACTGTTCTGATCCCCAGGTTCCCTTGGGAGTGGGATCAAGTCTCCCAATGTAATAAATCCACTACATCAATTAAGGGGTGGATTAGTTCCCTTAACAGCCAATGAATGATTCCTCTGTTCCCTTGGGAGTGGAATCAAGTCTCCCAATGTCATAAATCAACTTCATCGATTAAGGGGTGGATTAGTTCCCTTAACAATCAATACATTCGATCTGTCTTACCTTACCATAACATAGCATAAAATTCATTTTCGTATTCTTTCAAAACATGATGCATAACAAACAGAATTACTTAAACATGCATAAGCCTACTGTTTTGTGATGTAGGCCCGAAGGCACAAACAATACTTTACTTACCTGGTCTCCTTGAAATCACTCGGTCTCAACTACCTCGGAAGCCTTGCTCACCTATTATCATAAGCAGCATATTGATTAGGTCACCATTAATCTTATTCTATGTCACTCAGAAACCTAAGAGGTTCAGTTGGAAGCTCTAGTCATCGAACATTCTCGGCTCAATACTAAAATCAAACTCGACTCACTCTCATCATAAGCCAGAATACATACATTGTACTCTCTCTGCTATCTAGACACTAAAATCTTCAAGAGACGGAAGGAAAGCTTACCTAGATTGAGAAATGAGGATCGGGGAGGAGAATCGCCTGGAGCTCCGCGAGGTTTGAGCTGAATACCGAGAAAGGAGAAATGAGGGAACAGTGGCGGCTAACCTCAATAAATCTTTCCTTAAATACGTTATCCATTCTTAAAAGGTTAATTACTCTTTTGTCCTTACATAGTTGTTAGTTAACCTAATCATCATAAATGGTTAATTAAATTCGGTTCAATAGAACCGGGTGCTACAATCTACCCTCCTTAAAAGAATTTTGTCCTCAAAATTCAGTACCTGAATAATTCTGGATGTTGGTCCATCATGTCTTGTTGGCGTTCCCAAGTTACCTCCTCTGCATTCTGATTGTGCCATAAGACTTTTACCAATGGAACTTCTTTGTTGCGCAACATCTTCACTGCAAAATCTAGAATCTTCACTGGCTTTTCTACATAGGTAAGTGTAGGTTGAATTTCAATGTTTTGCTGTTCAACAACTTGAGTTGGATCCCGCATACACTTCTTTAACATAGAGACATGGAACACGTCGTGTATCCCTCCCATAGAAGCTGGTAGCTGTAACTGATAGGCTGCCTTCCCAATCCTTTTCAGAATTGAGAAAGGACCAACAAATCTAGGATTCAGTTTGCCTCTCTTTCCAAATCTCACAACTCCTTTGAATGGTGATACCTTAAGAAAAACTTCATCGCCTACTTCAAACTCTAATTCCCTGCGTCTTCTGTCAGCATAGCACTTCTGTCGGCTTTGAGCTGTTAAGATTCTCTGACGGATGAGGGCAACCTTCTCAATAGTCTGCTGCACTATGTCCGGACCAAGCAACTGTGCTTCTCCATTTTCGTCCCAGTACAAAGGAGATCTACATTTTCGTCCATACAAGGCTTCATACGGTGCCATTCCTATTGTTGCTTGAAAACTGTTATTATAAGAAAATTCCACCAAAGGCAGATACTTGCTCCAAGAACCTTGAAAATCCAAAACACATGCCCGGAGCATATCCTCTAATGTTTGAATGGTTCTTTCCGATTGTCCATCTGTTTGAGGGTGAAAGGCTGTACTGAAGTTTAGCTGTGTGCCCATGGCTTTATGTAAGCTCTTCCAAAATTTGGATGTGAATCTAGAGTCTCGGTCCGAAACTATAGTAGCTGGAACTCCATGCAGTCGCACAACCTCCTGCACATACAATTCAGCTAGCTGATCCATAGAATAAGTCATCTTGATGGGTAAGAAATGGGCTGATTTGGTTAATCGATCGATTATCACCCAGATTGCATCATGTCCTTTTACTGTTCTGGGTAATCCAACAACAAAGTCCATGGTTATCTGCTCCCATTTCCATTCAGGGAGTGGTAATGGCTGCAACAGTCCTGCAGGCCTCTGATGTTCAGCCTTAACCTGCTGGCAGATCAAACATAGTCCTACATGTTCAGCAACGCTCCGCTTCAATCCTGGCCACCAATAAGTCTGTTTAAGGTCTCTGTACATCTTCGTACTACCAGGATGAATGGAGAATCTAGAAGAGTGGGCTTCAGAAAGGATTTCATCACGAAGCTCTTTATTGGCTGGCACAAAATGTCTATTCCTGAACTTAAGTATTCCATCATCAGTATAATTGAAGTCCAAATTGTCAGTAGAATCCATGCTCGACTTGAACCTTTTACACTCCTCATCAATGTTCTGGGTTTCTTTTATCTTTTCTAAAATGGTAGGTTTCAAAGAGATGGCAGAAAGCATAGCTGCTACATTGGACACAGTTTCTAGGTTAAACTTATGAAATTCAGACTCTAAGGCCAATGGCATATTGGAAATCATAGTTGGGGTTGAAGTTGATACTCTACTCAAGGCATCAGCCACAACATTTGCCTTACCGGGGTGGTATTTGATCTCGAAGTCATAATCTTTGACAAATTCTAACCATCTACGTTGTCTCATATTCAGCTCCTTCTGTGTGAAGATATATTTCAGACTTTTATGGTCCGAGAATATTTCACAAGTTTGTCCATACAAATAGTGCCTCCAAATCTTAAGTGCAAACACCACTGCAGCTAATTCTAAGTCATGTGTAGGGTAGTTCTTCTCATGTATTTTCAACTGTCTAGAGGCATAAGCTATTACTTTACCATCCTGCATTAACACACAACCAAGACCAATTTTGGAAGCATCGCAATAAATACTAAATTTACCATCTTCAGCTGGAAGGGTTAGAATTGGGGCATTGGTTAGCTTCTGTTTCAAGGTCTGGAAACTGTTCTCACATTCATCTGTCCATATATACTTCACATTTTTCCTTGTTAACTTAGTAAGGGGTGTAGCAATCTTCGAGAATCCTTCAATAAATTTTCTATAATACCCTGCAAGTCCAAGAAAACTCCTGATATCAGAAGCATTCTTCGGTTGAGGCCATTCCCTAACAGCTTGAACCTTGGCTGGATCGACAGATATACCATCACTGGAGATGACATGTCCTAAAAAGTGAACTTGGTCCAACCAAAATTCACACTTAGAAAACTTGGCATAAAGCTGGTGCCTCTTCAGTACTTCTAACACTAAACTCAAATGTTTTGCATGCTCATCCTTAGTGCTAGAATAGATTAGAATGTCATCAATGAATACAATGACAAACTTATCCAAATACTCATGAAACACTCTATTCATAAGATCCATAAAGGCTGCTGGTGCATTCGTTAGTCCAAAGGACATGACTAAAAACTCATAATGTCCATACCTTGTACGAAAGGCAGTCTTTGGTATATCTTCAGACTTAACTTTCAACTGATAGTATCCGGACCTTAAGTCAATCTTGGAGAAAACTCGTGCTCCCTTAAGTTGGTCGAAGAGGTCATCGATTCTAGGTAGTGGATACTTGTTTTTAACAGTTAACTTGTTCAATTCCCTATAATCAATGCACATACTCATTGTTCCATCTTTCTTTTTAACAAAAAGGACAGGTGCACCCCATGGTGAAAAGCTTGGGCGTATGAACCCTTTCTCTAGTAGTTCCTCCAACTGTTTCTTCAATTCCTTCAGCTCTGCGGGTGCTAATCTATATGGATTTTTGGACACAGGCTCAGCACCGGGATAAACATCTACAACAAACTCGATTTCCCTTTCTGGCGGTAAGCCAGGAAGGTCGTCTAAGAATACCTCTGGAAAATCTTGGGCAACTAGGACATTATGGGGACTCGACTTTTCTATCAACTGTGTGTCTAAAACACTGGCCATGAAGCACAAATACTCTCCATAAGGGGATGGTCTAGTGTCAATAGAAGTCATTACAGACATCTCCTTACTCTTCTTCGAAGCTCGAAAGGTATGTTTCAAGCTACCAGGGGGTTGGAAACTAACAATTCCAGCCCTACAATCAATTGTAGCATAGTGCTTAAATAACCAATCCATTCCTAAGATCGCATCAAATCCCTTTATATCCATAATTATGAGGTCAGCAGGTAAATTCTTGTTTCCTACTAATACCATGCAATTTTGCAACACATGGTTAGAATGTAAATGTTCACCAGAAGGTAATGCAACACTGAATGCATGAACAGTAGGTAGAGGCTCTACATCTAATTTGTCAGCAAAAGTAGATGCTATGAAGGAATGAGTTGCATCCGAATCAATTAGAGTTAAAGCAGGCACAAAGTTAATCAATATAGTACCTGACACCACAGCGGGCTGGTCCTCTTCGCTAGTCTCCATCATGGAGAACATTCTTGGCTTAATCTTGGCAGGGCCATTCTTCAAAACTGGGCAGTCTCTGATGACGTGGCCAGTCTTATTACAGTTGAAACATCGAAGGACTCTGGGCTTCGGGCAATCTTTGAACAAATGTCCAGACTCCTCACAGTTAAAACACTTACCAGTCCCAAACCTACACTCTCCCAGATGATTCTTCAAACACTTCATGCACTGAGGAAACTTCTTAGCATCCGGTATCTTCTTCTCGGAACCTTGACCACTCTGGCCTTCAGTAGGCCTCTTTACTCCTCTCTGTTGGTGCGGCTGAAAGAACTTTCGCGGGGCCTCTTTTGGTCCAGCACACTTCATCTCTGCTTCTTCAGCCTCCAATGCTATGGACACCACTTCATTGTGTGACAAACCTTTAATGCCGGAATACTTCACTCCTCTGTAAATCTCCGGCTTTAAACCTTGCATGTATAGAAACACCTTATCCTCATTCCTATGAACTAGAGGTCCAACAAACCTTGACAGTGACTCGAACTGCCTATTGTACTCTGCCACTGACCCAGTCTGCTTCAAACTCAAAAACTGTACCTTCATTGCGTTCTGGACAGTGGTGCTAAAGTATTTCTCGTAGAAAACTTCCTTGAATTTCGACCAGGACATGGTCAGGATATCGGTGGTGATCTCTAGTTTATAATATCGTGTCAATATTATTTTCTTTTCAATAATCGTGAAAGAACTGATAGAAGTATGAATCTAGGCAAGTCGATGGAACTCTAGGATCTAAGTAAAATCTCGCTATTCAAAAGAGATGCTATTGCGATGCTACAACATTTATGATAAAATTCATGTACGAAGAAATCAATCTCAACCAAATACTTAATCAATTTGAATTTTATTTCAATTTATTTCGGTCAATTATCTGATATCTAATTACATTAAATCCAATTATTCCATTCTCAATCATAAATTTGTATCGCGTCGGTTTATTGCGTGAATCAACTAAATCTATATTGTTCTAGTGGGATTGACAATTTTATCTTACTCTATATTACTTGTGCGCGATATGTATATTGCGTGTATATTTTGTCAACGCTTAAAACCTCATTAAGCCAATAGAAAGGACACTAAATACATCTGCGATCACCTTGGCGTAAATAATCTAAATGCGCGAGATGGACGAGGCATGGGTCGACCCTTGTTCTTCACCGGCCATGGGTCCGGTCGACACTTGCATGCTTAAATCGAGTCAGGTGTCGATCAATACCCAATGCGGTCGACACTTGCATGGTCTCGGGTTTTGCATCGGTCGACACTTCCTTCAAAGTGTCGACACTTGTTAGGCGTTCGACACTTTTCCAAAGGTGTCAACCCCTTGAACCTTCTGGTTTCGCTAGAATGCACGACCAGTCAACAGTGTCGACCGTTGGGTTGATTTCAGCAAAGGGAGTTCGCAGAACTCACTCTCCCCCATTGTTTTTCGCCTCCAAACAGCGAATACACCCGCACACACTCCACATATATTAATAATCCAGAAATGCCGAAAATATTAGAGCCTCATTGCTTGAATTCGCTCTCAACTCAAAACCTAACTACAAAATCCAAAATATAGTTCAAAACTCACAGTACCTTCTAAGCCTCTTAACGAGAGTTCACTTTAGCATCCCCGCAAACATGTTTCGAGTGTCAGATCCATGTCGTTTCTCCGCCAGGCTGCCTACTCGCTCTGTGACGACCCCGACTCCGCGCCGGTGCCGCCACAACCTGTGTCGTGCGTGCATACCTTCATACGTGCGTGTTACCCTCGCCCGTACTCGCGACAAATTTCTTTTTTTCTATTTCTTTCATCAATTCTCTTTCCTTTTTCCTCCATTCATTTTCGTTCATCGTTTGTCGGAGAACGGACACGGGCATTTAATCCACATCTATCGACATTGTGACTTAAAACATACCCGAAAATGACTCATCTAGGGTCGGGAATCATCAATGAGGCTTTAACAAGATAGGCATAAAATTCGTCAACATTTAAGTCGCTTAAAACGAGACTAAAATCATTTTTTTGGAAAAACGTCGACTCGGTTTTCGGGCCCTTAAAACCCACTAAAATACTCGGGAATCTCTCGTAGAATATGTCTAAAAATACTGTAAAAGGTCGGGTCGAATCGGGTTTTGAAAAGTCAAAAATTCGAAAAAAAAAAACGGAAACCGGCCGGATGGGCGCGCTGGGCGCAGCGCGCCAGCGCCGCGCGCCCTGCGCGCGCGCAGCGCGCCCTGCGCAGCGCGCCCCTGCGCGCGCGCTGCGTGTCTCCCGTGCGCCCGGCCGCGATCGGTCGCGCCCCGGGCCCGGCCGCGATCGGTCGTGCCCCGGGCCCGACCGATCGGGCCGTCTCGGGCCATTTTCACCCAAAATCATCCCGGCCGCGACCGATCGTGCCCCGGGCCCGATCGGTTGGGCCGGCTCGGGTTTCTCTCGCCCAAGAACACTCAAAAACGTTCTTTTTGACCCCTTTTGACTTTCCCTCATATTTCTTCCTATTTTCCCGACCGAAACACCTCCAAATCACTTGAAAATTTACCCATACATTCCCGACATCCTCGACTCTACTTCCCGTAAAAATCTTTAAAAACCGACTTAAAACGGAGCGTAAAAATGTATCCGAAAGCGTACCTAAAATTCACGAAAACAAACCGCGTGGTTCGTTCTAAAAACCGAACGTTCCACCTAAAATCATCCAAATCAAACACCAATATTCGATTCTAACTTAAATCCTCAAACTACCTTCAAACATCGAAACTCACCCAATCTACAACTTTCATTTCTATTTCACCAAAAATCCATTTAAAACACCAAAACATTCTATTCCGTCAATGTTTACTATACGTGGCGGAAACTAATCAAAATATCGATTTATAACCTATCCAGATACCAAGCATCCTATCAAGGGTTCTATACAAATATTAACACATCTTCCCCCATAAACTATAGCAACCCAAAATCCCAAAATACATAACCTATGCTCCGTACGGGTTGTGCTCGCATCGACTACGACAGCCGCCCTCACGAACATCCTTCGTCAAGCTGTAGGCTCGTCTGGTGGAGGGACATCGTCCTCACCTTGCTCGTAATCACCTACACCATAAAGACACCTATGAGATAAAAATCTCAGCAAGTTCTACGTAAATGCATATGCATGGTCATGCGTGCAATGAAAACCGTCCATGTCATTTCATTTTTCAGTACGTGACAGTCTATGGTTAACGAGCCCTAAATGCCGTCAGATGGGTAGGGCACATCAAGCGGATAGACAGCCCACACCATCTGAAAGGAGGAAGACCCGCTCACCACGGAACGCCAGGTCTGAACCTCACCCGAATAACCTCATGCTATAGTGTTTCCCATAATACTTTACTTGCCTTTACATGCTTTTCCTTTTTCATAAATTCCATGCGAAATTCGTTTTCATGACATTTTTAAAATCCGTGATGCATGAGCAGTTCAATAAGCAATAAAACATACAAGACAAACATACCATCAAAACTCTACAATTACCATCAAAACTCTATAACTAATAACCTATAGGAACCGAACCTATCTACCCCAACCAAAACAAAGCAATTAAACAACCATTTCACCAACAATCCTCAACACAAATTCCGACATACGGTGTAGGCCAATCGGCCACAATAAGTCACGAGAACTTACCTCGCGTCCCGTGCACACCGAGCTCCTCGTTTCGAGCCTTGTCACCTAAAGCATTTAACAATGTCCTTTGTTAAAACCGAACCTAAACGTTGAAATTTCATAAGCTAACGAACATCCTAGCTAAAGGAAATTTCCTAAAACTCTAAAAACCTCTCTCGAGCATTTCATCGAGCAACTTATGCTCACCTATTCTAGAACTCCATTAATGGGGGTTTCCAAGCTCCAAATTTCCGATTTTTGTACAAAACTCAAAACACATCCATTACTTCCACCCCATAACGCTAAATAATCATCAATACGGCAACATATAACATTCCCTAGCATAACCCTGTTATTTTCAACGAAGTTCTACAAAACCCTAACGATTGAACAACCTAGAAATCGAAGATTAGCTCCCCAAGACCGTAAAGCCTTACCTAAGGAGTGTTTTTGGTGAAGAAACACGAAGAAACGTCGAAGATTGGACGGCAACCGTTGAAGAGAACGATGAAACCGTGGAGAAAGGGGAGAGCGCCGTTGGAGAGAAAATAGGGGAAGAAAGAAAACGTGAAGTGTTGTGAAAATGGGGGTTTTTGGCATTTAATTGATATTGGCTTGGCAAATTACGAGTTTGCCCCTTCTTTGATTTTTCCGTTTATCCTATTGTTCGGCAATCAGTTCGGCTTCTCCAAAATTTTCTTATTTCTCCAATAGTTCCAACTTATTAATAGGGCTCTCATAACACTCTCCGTTTGTCGAACGGATTTTATTTTCTATTGCTACGAATTAAATCGCTATAGGGCTAAAATCGGAAACTTAAACACTATATCTCGGTTTGACTTCCTTAAATTCCCACAAATTTCCTAAAATTCACATTACTTATAAGAGTGCCATTAAAAGTCTCGATTCACGAAACGGACATATTTTGATTATTTACAAAAATGCCATTGTGTGCCAAAAATTGGAAAGCCCGTGAAACCGGGTGTTACACGCTCCCTCCCTCTGACGACCACACCAAAATGAAAACGAGAAACCCTTTCATTTCTTTATCCCTTCCCCTTTCATTTTCATTTTCCATTATTAAAATTTAATTAAATTCATTTAATAAATAAATAAATAATAAATAAATAAACATATATATATAAACTCAATTTAATTCCAATTTCTTTGAATCTCCTGATATTACCTAAAGTCCAAGTCAATTTCACTTAAACTTACTGTAAGTGAATTCCTCAACTTAATCGGATGATAATATTCCAAATTACCGAGTTGACTAATTTGATTGTCTTACTTTTCCTGTTGTAAAAGATTGTATCTCTGAAAGCAACGTTGAAACAACCAACGAGCACTATAGAATTAATTCCAAATCCTCATCATCGTAGTTTCATTCTATAGTTTCCAAATCTAGAGCTATTTCATTGAATGCAGTCAAATGTTCTTCAACATAAGCTTTCATAAACAGATGAGAATAAAATCATTACTTAAAATGCAATTTGACGGTCATGATTTTCTTCATACATAACTGTTTAAACTTTAACTATAATTCAGTGGCAGTTTTGTTCTCCTGAATGTCCTGTAAATTCTTATTAGAAAAATGCTAACGTATCAAAGATATAACTATTTGATCCTTACGAATTTTCTGCTCTTCCTCAAAGACGTGGGCATTATATCGAAACCTAATAACGTGTCGTCTAAATATATCTGTGCCAGACATCTTGCATATTCACCTCCCATAACAGAAATCTTGTATTCAGATCCAACATCAAAATATCATGTCTTATTGAAACCATTTTTCAAAAATTTCAAAATTACACCCAACATTATCTGAACCTAAAATAGCAAACACAAATTTGATCCCCAAATAAAATAGCAAAATTGATCTTTGAAAACGGAAAACAACTAAAAAAAATAGCTAAAAGATCTCCACAAATCAAAATTGACTTTGAAAACTAAAAACAACTAAAAAAAATAGCTAAATAATCTCCACAAATCAAAATTGAATAGTTCATAAAAAATTGAAAATTGTTTCAATTGTAAAAATTTGGACCTTGAAGAGTTGAGTTTTGATATGAACAAAGACCATGCTTGAAGTTGTTATAGACGAACGACGACGAGGGCTAGATGGATCAAATGTGAACGGATTGAAGAAGTTGTGCAATGAAAGACCAGTCAGCGAGAGAGCAACACCACAACAAGGCTTTAAAGATGATCTGTGTTTCTCTGCATGCGACAGAAGGAAGCAGATCGATGCTCGTAGTAGCTTCCTTTTATATCAAAGTTTGATGCTTTTGTTGCGTCAGACGACGGTTTGAATGAAGGCTTGACATAGTGGATGTTAGAAATCGAACGATAATTGAAAAGAGAAAATACGATGTGAGACACTAGATTTACGAGGAAAAACCTTTTTGAAAAAAATCCACGGGTAGATGAATAAATCTACTATGAAGATTGAAATACAATAGCGAGTTTTGCGACTCTAACTTATATGAATTTATAAATAAAATAAAATCCTAATGAGATTCCCAACATGGGTCTAACTAGCCTATCCCATATAGAATTCATGTCACACCGAAATCTAACAATCTCCACCTTGATATGAATTCTATGAAGGAGATCCATAGCACGTACTCGTCAGCCCCGCCCAAGAACCAATATCCACCTCGAAGCAAATTCTATTGCAAAGAATCAATCTTCAAATCTTCTTCTTCCACACATGCCCCTGATAAGCCATCTCAACAATTAATGTTGATTAGGTTTAAAAATATTTAAACCACGATGATGACATCTTCAAATCCCACAAAGTGTCATCCAAATCTTCGTAAGTATATCTCGCATCTTGACTTGCCATATCAAATCTGCTTTTCAAACCCTTTGTAATTCCACTATCGTTATCTTACCGTAACGAAATATTGAATCTCGATTCAAAAGTGGAAGATTTACTTCTTATGTCTCATCATCCAAAAAAACACATTTTTCACAAAATATCTGACCCAAAATAATTGGCTTCAATAAGATATTTTTTGTTAAATTGAAGTGAAAAATGATGGATATTACAAGATTTCAAAAGATATCTCCAAAATTCAAATATTTTGTTATAACAAATCTACCCCAAAATCAAATCAAATCTAATCGCCAAAATAATCGCAAATACCACGAAATTCAAACTTCATTTGAATTTCAACAAAAAACAATCTCCAATCTTAAGATATTCCTGTGAGCCCCAAATCATTAATTTTAATCTCTCAAAAACCTTCTAAAAATTTCAAGGATTTTCAACTGTTTTTATCTTTGGCAAAAATCCAACTTTGCAAAGTTCACTCTCACGATAGCCCTAATTGAAACAACTTGACAACGAGAATGGAGAACAATGATGCAGCTCTATGGCAAATGACCACTAGAAAACCCTCCGACGATGAACCTGTTGCTCGGAGGTACCTCGCCTCCGACAAACTAAAAAAGAGAAAAATTGAAGCTTTCACAATGAGTAGGACAACAATTTTCTGATGGCGACTGCACGACAACAAAGGTTCGATGCGGAACAACAAGAGAGAATTGATTTTTTGACAAACTTCGAAACTAGAATTCTATATTTTCTCTCCCAACTAGGCTCTGATACCACTTATTAGAAATTGAACGATAACCGGAAAAATAAAATACGATGTGGGACACCAGATTTATATGGAAAAATCCTTTCAGAAAAAAACCACGGGTAGATGAACAAATCTATTATGAAGATTGAAATACAACATCGAGTTTTGCGGTTCTAGCTTACATGAATTTATAGAGAAAACAAAACTCTAATGAGATTTCCAACATGAGTCTAACTGGTCGAGTCCATATAGAATTCGGTTCACACCGAAATCTAACAGAGGAGTAACGATAGTTGGTTCTTAACTATCTGCAATCGGTGAACTAGTTGGTCGAAGGGCTGAGGATCAGCGATAGGATGAGTAGCTGTTTTGGTTGCGATCTTCTCTCCTTGATCAACGACAACAATGTCTATTCTCTCTTTGATGGACGACGACAACAACTTAGAGTTTCTTCTTCCTTTGTTTGAAGAACACAAAGACACAATTTCCTTTTTTTATTTTCTTTTTCAAAATTACAAATTTTTACTAGAATTGCAACACCAAAAAACCATTTGATTCTAGTACAGAAACTCTCAATCTTGTTCTAATACCAATTGTTGAGAATCAAACGCAAAACGAAAAAGAAAAAATGCGAGAACAAGGACATTGAAATTTACGTGAAAAAATAATTTCAAAAAAATCACAGGCAAAGAAGAAATTCATTATGACAAATTAAAGTACAATTGAGTTTTAAAACTTAAGCAACAATATATAGAGCATAACTGAAAAACTTTAGTATTAAATAAGGATCAAACTCGACCCATTAAGGTCAATTCAAACTCTAATATACACATGTTGTAAGCATGCACATTGGTATTATTATTAACCATTGCATACCTTTCAATTCTAGAATACACATTGGCTTATTTGTTTTTACTAAAGAATGTTTTTACACATTGATTAGGTATGCCACTTAAAATGTCTTTCCTTCTTAGGCTATCCATACATTATGTTCACCAATATGTACATTCCTTAAGTGATAATAAGGAAATTACATGCTAGCCATCCGTAACATCATTTGTTTTTGCACACAAAGTGCCAAGTGCCATATTTAAGCACACAAAAAAGCAAAAGACTGCATATTTATTTCATATCACTGCATATTTATTTCATGTCACTGCAAGTAATGTTATTCTCAAACATTTTGTATTAATCAAGCAATATGATGTATGACTTATGCGTGAGCACTCACAAAATCACCCAAATGATGTAGCATCTCAAGATCAGCATTGTGACGCTCACACACGAGCTCATCATGCATATCAATTCGAGGTGCCTAACTCTTCATGATGTAGCGCCAAAAATAGAATCTAAATAATTATTTCTTATAAATACATTTTCACTTATCCTAATGTGATTATCATACATATTTAATACCAAGCTATTGACATCTAAAATTTTAATTAAAAAAACATAACACACAATGTTTTAAAATCATGACCACGCCTTTGAAATTGGCCACTGATAACATATCTTCTTTTTTTAAAAAAAATTGAAACACTTTAATACAACAACTTTTGTGAAGAATTGAGTGATTCTGATTGTCATTTGCATGCTTAAACTCAAATGTGAAGCCCTAATCTCAAAGTTGGTGCAGAAAAATCTTAGTTAAATACTTTTCAATTACAATATTTGTGAAGTATGGACTGGTTTCTATTGATTTCTGAATGGTAGACTAACAAATAAACTTTGACAGTTCCTAAAAATTTTCGATGCAACTTTCCAAATGCAAGCGTTTAATGCATGTTTCACTCTCGAGTTTTTTCGCTGTCCAAGGAATTGAATAGCATGAAGCTTGTCGATGAGGATAAAATTCAAACAATCTTAATCAGATCTACTTCACATGTAGAATAAGAGGAGCCAATCAAGCATTTCAATGGAAAACAATACAGTTCTATTTCAATATCCCAAATGGAGGATTAATTTACCAAAAAAAAAAAATGGGAAAAAAGAGAGAAATTATGAGACAAAAGAGTGGAAATAATTGAACAAGTTTTAAACCAGTTAGCAAGCATGCAAAAGGGCAGCAGTTGGAGAATGGTAAGCAGCTGAGCTTGAGGTAGTAGCCTCTGAAGAATTGGTAGAATAACTATAATTGGGATACTGGGCTTTGCCATTTTCAACTTCAGTGTCAGTTGCAGTGAGTGAAAAAGAGGACAATTGTTTTGGAGGAGGAGAGAGATAAGTAGGCACAGGCATTTTGGGTGGAAGAGAAGGAAGTGGAGCCTCAAAATTGAGAACCTGAATTGCCTGTCTGATTGCAGGCCTGTAATTGATGTCTGGATGAGCACACCACAGTCCAACAACCATCAAGCATTCCATCTGCCTCGAGTCAAAGTCTCGGGAAAGTTTCGGGTCAGAAGCTTCTAGAATGTTTCCGTCACCGTAGAGCTTCCACACCCACTCGACCATCACTATTTCATCGAGGTTGGCTTTTGGGTTGATGGGTTTTCTACCACAAGCGATTTCTAAAGCTACGATTCCGAAGCTGAAAACATCAGACTCTTTACTTGCTCTGCCGGTTATCGCACATTCGGGGGCCATGTAGCCGAATGTGCCGGCTAGGACCGTGGTTTGAGACCCTTTTTCATGGTCGACCAGCCGAGCCAACCCGAAATCTCCGAGTTTCGCGTTGAAGCTCGAATCCAACATGACATTGCTTGATTTTATGTCTCGATGAACTACACATTGCTCCCACTCCTCGTGGAGATAAAGCAAAGCCGAGGCGATTCCTTGAGCTATTTTGTATCTAATTCCCCAAGTCAATAAGGAGTTTTCTTTGAAAAGATGGGTATCCAAGCTTGCATTTGACATCAATTCATAGACCAGCAGAAGTTCTTTCTTTTCGTGGCACCATCCAATTAGCTGCACTAAATTCCGATGCCTCAACCGGCTAATGACCCGTATTTCCGATGCATACTCCTTAATGCCCTGTCTGGAGCCCTTTGACACTCTCTTCACGGCGACATATGTGTTTAAGTCTGCTAAAAAGCCTTTATAAACCTCACCAAATCCTCCTTGTCCGAGCCTTTCAGAGACACTGAAATTATGGGTCGCTCTAGCCAATTCTGAATAGGAAAACCTCTTGGGTGCATTACCCATTTCAATTTCTGGATCCATATACTCATCAATCCCCTCATCTTCTTCTTCGCCCCTTCTTTTTCTCTTCCGAATCCATAAACAGACCAATCCAAGACAACCCGCAAAAACCAACCCACCAACACTCAAACCTACAACAAGCGCCGACTTGCCGGCATTTTTGGGGTTAACAGTCGAATTGGGGAAACCAATGGGGGAAGAAGAGAAATCCCAAGAATATATATTATGAAGTGCAGACCGACTTCCGGTGGATGCAGAAAATCCCATAGTAACACGCTCAGGAAAATACGTTCTTAGATCAATAACATGAGAAAAACTCGTTAAAAAAGTAGAATTACCAGAAAAACCAGTAAAAGTAACACTCAAATTATGAGAATCAGAATGATAAACAATCCATGCTTCGTTTCTTCTTCCTTCCATAACACTACTATTCCATATTGAAGTAGCCTCAGATATTATCGAACTGATGTCAATACCTACATGTTCGTAAGGCGGATCCCAAACGTTACTAAAGACATCAAACTCCACTGCAAAAAATGGCTGATCCGTCGAGTTCAGTGATTTCATGTTGTTGATTAGACCCAAACCTCCACCCCCGATATGTGGATCGACCATTGTGTTTTCCGGAGCAAAGAAAAAAGCTAGCCCGTCGGCGTACAACGAGTAATTCAGTGAATCGATGGAGAAGGCGAAATGAGTCGAGAAATCTGTGAGATTTCCGGAGACTTTATCCCAGAGGTGAAGAGCCTCGAAATACTTGGCCTGGCCTCGTTGTTCCAAGGTGGGTCGGTTAGCCGTTAGGTAAATTGCTCCTTCTGAAGCGTAAGCTCTGTCGTAAACTATGTTGCTATCACTGGGATCGAAGCTGGTTAAATTAAAGGACAAAGCGAAAACGGAAACGGCGGCCGGAGAAGTATAGAACAAAATTTGGAGCAACGAAAGGGGTAAACCCAAACCCATTTCGCGCGTAATTCGTGATCGGAAAAAATCAAGTCTGATCGTTAAATGATCCATCTGACAATGAGAGGAGGCCAGGAGTCAAGTCAAGCGTTGATTTTTTCATTGCTTATTTATCTATTAAGAAATTGAAGAAATATTATAACAAAATATCTTATGAGCACCGCTTAAAAGCAAAATTGACTTTTGAGAAAATTGGAACAACCAGAAGCAAATGTAAACAAATTCTCAAACTATGAGGAGAAACATTGCATAGTACCCTTTAATCTTTTATGGATGGCTCTGTAAAATTGTTTGTTGAAAGAAAAGGTTTATCTTGTTCGCAAGCACTCTGCTCGTTTGCAAGCCCCACAAGCAAGAAACGGGTTCGTTGTTTAAAGTTTAGGGGTCTGTTTGTTTTTATTTGGGAATTGGGGTAGCGGATATATGTTTTAACTCAAGTGACCCATCTTTGCCCGGCCATCAGAGAGCGGAATAATGGAACCATCCGAACTGTAAGTCCGGTTCAGGAAGTACTTGGAAAAATAAGAGGCTAGGAAATGTATGAACCTTTTGTTAAGTGAGCCATGTGTGTTGATTTTGTTGCAATAGTTGGAAAAATAAGAAAGGTTAAAGTAAAAGACGAACTGAAGTAGAAGAATTAATTGAATCACTGAATAGACTAGACTAGCAAGGGAATGCCAGTGACTTAGAGAAGGGCATAGGCACTGCTTCATTTTTATTTGGTCAGTGTTTGTTATGTGCTACTACTGTCCTTCTCCTTAAGATATTTGTCCAACCTTTTAGTCAGTCGCGTACAAAGAATGTTGCCATTTCTTAAAGTGTATGGCATACTTTTTTTTAACACAAACTGCATCATTCCATGTCAGTTATGATATTCATGTGGACAATTTAGTTGATGCTATAACTAAAGGGCAGGAAATTTGTCTTGTTTGCATTCATAACCCTCCCTATTGGAAATGTGAGATGGGAAGAAATTGTTTGGGAATTTTAGTCTCTTGACTTGGAGAATATTATAGTTGGGATTTACTGAAACTAGTCCTCAACACAGAAAATTGCAGAAATTAGTCATGTCCATCGCAATCTGCAATAGTGTAGGTCGATAGTTAAGAATAAGTCTGGTTCGGTAAGGGATTGATTATTGCTAGTTTTTGTGGCGTGATATTGAAAGGATCACTAATTGTAACTTTCAAGCTGTTTAGCCGGACCCATCATTTCCCCAATAATTTCTTCATATTTATGATACGATGATGTTGGACATGTACTTACCAACAAGAAATTATGACCAATTGACCAATTGACTTACATACGATGTTGAATAACATGTTAGATAATTCATGGGCATCATTTAGATTTCTATCGAATTTTATACGTAAATATTTGTGTTATTATATTGTAAATATTTTAATATTTTTTTATTTTAAATAATATAATATTATTTAAAAAGCCAAATAATCAAATAATTTATTTATATATATACAGTGGTTATTTTTTATTAGTATCTATTAATTAATTTAATAAATATTATAATAAAATATTTTCATATAACTTACTATTTTGTTTTAAATCATCATATTTTTCTATTTTACCTTGAAACATAATTTATTAAAATATTTTTCATAATAATTTTTTTTTACTAAAGATTTAGTTTGTTAAGTATTTAAGTAATATTATAATAAAATATATAACAAATTTATTATTTTTATCAAATTTTTTCATTGCTTATTTATCTATTAAGAAATTGAAGAAATATTATAATATTTATATTTATGTTAAGTTATTATCATTTTTGGTTTCATTACTTTTCAAACATGTTTATCCTATTCAAAACTCTTTATTTCTTTAATAATATATGTTATTGGTTTGACATGTAGACGGCAACATTTTCAAAGAGTCGTGACTCTTCGTCTCATTTAATATTCTATAATGACACATATTATACGTGTCATTTATTTAGCATATTATTTGTAATATTATAAGTACTAAAAAATAAATATGTGACGATGTGAAAGAGTCAAATATTAGTTTTTTTAGAGAATTTGGACATTGTGTGCACAAAAATTGATTTATGATAAGTTTTCAAAATCAATTTTTGATAAATTTCCAAATTGATTAAGGGTAAGTTTCAAAAATCAATTTATGGTAAATTTATAAAACTATTTTTGGTAACTTTCCTTAGTTCTTTAAAGAAATTTGTGAATTCATTAAAAGTTATTTCTTGAGTGTGACGTATACAATCTATATATTTGGTTCTTATCACTTTATAGATAACAGGTTAAAGTTTTCTATCTTCCACCATTATTATATTTTTAGTTCTTATTTCTTCATAGATAAAGGCTAAAGGTCCGCTCATCGCGTTAGTTTTCGAAATTAATTTAGAACCATCTTTTTTATTTTCTTTTGATTTCACTATTCTTGATGATGTTTATATCAAACAGAAACAGTTGACATTGGTTAATGGAAACTTTAGAACTAAAACCATATCTTTTGGGTGCAAGAATCAAATTGAAATTGAACCGAATATTCTGGTTCAATTTCCGTTCAGTTCCGATTCAATTTGCTAATGGAAAAAAAAAAAAAAAAAAATTGTATTAGTACAAAAATTTTAGGAGTAAAATTTTATATTTTTCAAAATTATGATAAATTAAGTAGATTATCAAATCTTTCAATTAGAATAATTGAAAATCCAATTAGAGAATCTGAAATTCAATTATGATTATTTCTATTTAAGCCTAACTTAATTTTAAAAATTCTTTATTAGAAATAATTAAAAATATCCAATGGGCATAATTAACTAGATTAAATATTTCAAAAATAGAAACTATGAATTTAATTAAATCTCTCAATTCATTAAATACGTGAGTTTAACTTTGATTTGAACAACATATGAAAAATTATCACTCATACATTTAGTGATAATTTGGTTTGGTTTTGGTTAATTTAGATTTTACATAGTGATAACTTAACCAAACTTTCATAGTTTTCAACATTTAGAATCAAATATCAGCTCAATTAATTTTAAAAACCAACCAATATCAAACCGAACCAATCGTTTAAGTGACTCCCAAAATGTTGCGATCTCATTGCCAAATGAACTTTTTATGTTGTCCAAAGAACTTTTCTTTTTATCTTATATTATATTTAAACCCTTAACTTTTGGTTTTTGAAAAAACATAAACTTTAAAATTTACTATTCATCCATCCAAATCACGAAATTTTAAAAATAAAAATTTAAACCTTATAGACGGACAAAACACTGGATTTAAACCCTAAAATACCTGACACTCGAGTGGCCTCCTAAAAGAGCGGTTTACCTGAGTGTCCAGTATTGGCTGGATTGCTGAGAAGTAAAACCGCCAAGCGGTTTTTTGTACACCAGGTCTGCAGAAACCAGAAATATCCTCGGAGAACACGAAAGGTGACCGAGGGATCTCCTTATTTCTGATCAAATTCCACGTCTCATCAATTAATCTCTCTGGTTCGGCGGTTCGCTTATGAGGGAGTGTTTTTTAATGTTTTTTGTGAGTAAAATTGCCATCCATGTTGAATTATGGATCTTTGATGGTTTTGGGTATGTGATTTGGTCTGTGTTTGCGACGTAGGTGAGGAGAGAGAAGAGGGTAGACAGTGATGAAAAGAACAGAGAATCTGACGAGGAGACAGGTGAGTTTCTGAAATAGAAGAAGAGGGTGAAGAAGGCTAAAGAGCTATCTATATCCTCTGTAATACCGAGGTTGGCTTGATTGTTTTCCTCTCTCTCTCTCATCCATTTGCGCTATTACTTGTTCATATGCTACATCAAGTTTTAAGTTGTAGGAACTGTTGACTATGTTCAATCAATGCCCATAATGGAGAACATTGACTAGAATTCTTGGTGTTTATGCATGTAATTTTGGAGGATCGCATCTAATCTTTAACTTAGGTATCATTTTTTATTCAACGAATTTTTAGTTTTTTTTATAAAATATTAGAGTTCGGTGTGATCCGAATTCCAATTGGATCGGATTGGGCTTGTATATCAATATTAAGTTTTTATATTTTCTCTATATTAATACTTGGGTTGTAAAACTCATTGTATCTTGATTTTCATATTAGTAAATTTCTTATCTGTTCGTGGTTTTTTTTTTTTTCATCAAAGATTTTTCATGTAAATTTTGGTATCATTGTTTTTCACGTTTATTTATTTTCTCGATTATTAGCATTTGATTTTCAAATGTATTAGAGCTTTAGTTTCAAGAATTGAAAGCAAGATTGAGATTTTCGTACTCGGATCGAATTATTTTTTGGGTTTGCAATTCCGGTGAGCCAAATTTGTAATTTTGATTTTGGGAAAAAAAAATAAAACCTTTTTTGAGTTCTGTGATGTAGGTGATGAAGAATTAGCCGGTGAGATTTATGAGCAGATGCAGGACTAGGAAGCAGTTGGAGGAGTACGCTCATGCAACGATCAGACTATTTGTTAGGGCGATTTAACTCCAGGCGTATGTATGTTTTGAGTTAGTCGTACATAAAGAAACATATAGGTTTAATTATTTTGGGAAGACATGTTTTGATGCATGACAATGGTTTTGAGTGTTTGTATGGAAATGATATGTTTTGGGGTATTTGAAATGAAGAAAATGTTTGATAGGTTTGAGATTTTTTCAAAAAAAAAAAAAAAAAAAAAAAAAAGAGAATTTTTAGTGTGAATAGTACTGTAGCAGTAATGTTTATTCGAAAAAAAAAAAAAAAAAAAACAAAGGAGTAGCCGATCGATCGGCGCAATATTGTTTATAAAAAAAAATATGTTTTCGCCCCTTTTGCTTCAACGTTTCAATTTTGGATTTAAACGAAAGGTTTTCATGAAAGACCAAGTCTTCACTGTGCAACTTAAAACATTTTACAATATTGTTTTAAGTCAAAAGGAAAAATTTAAATTTTTACGAAATTTTCAAGTACGGATCTTGGCTCGTGACACTTTCCTTCTTAGGCTATCTATACATTGTGTTCACCAATATGTACATTCCTAAAGTGATAATAAGCAAATTACGTGATAGCCATTCGTAACATCATTTGTTTTTGCACACAAAGTGCCAAGTGCCATATTTAAGCATACAAAAAAGCAAAAGACGGCATATTTATTTCATGTCATTGCAAGTAATGTTATACTCAAACATTTTGTATTAATCAAGCAATATGATGTATGACTTATGCGTGAGCAGTACAAAATCACCCTAATGATGTAGCATCTCAAGATCAGCATTGTGATGCTCACACACGAGCTCATTTTGCATACCAATTTGAGGTGCCTAACTCTTCATGATGTAGCGCCAAAAATAGATTCTAAATAATTATTTCTTATAAATACATTTTCACTTATCCTAATGTGATTATCATACATATTTAATAGCAAGCTATTGACATCTAAAATTTTAATTAAAAAAACGTAACACACAAGGTTTTAAAATCATGACCACGCCTTTGAAATTGGCCAATGATAACATATCTTTTCTTATAAAAAAAAATTGAAACACTTTAATACAACAACTTTTGTGAAGAATCGAGTGATTCTGATTGTCATTTGCATGCTTGAACTCAAATGTGAAGCCCTAATCTCAAAGTTGGTGCAGAAAAATGTTATTGATTTCTGAATGGTAGACTAACAGATAAACTTTCAAAGTTCCTAAAAATTTTCGATGCAACTTTCCAAATGCAAGCGTTTAATGCATGTTTCACTCGCGAGTTTTTTCGCTGTCCAAGGAATTGAATAGCATGAAGCTTGTCGATGAGGATAAAATTCAAACAATCTTAATCAGATCTACTTAACATGTAGAATAAGAGCCAATCAAACATTTCAATGGAAAACAATACAGTTCTATTTCAATATCCCAAATGGAGGATTAATTTACCAAAAAAAAAAAAGGGAAAAAAGAGAGAAATTATGAGACAAAAGAGTGGAAATAATTGAACAAGTTCTAAACCAGTTAGCAAGCATGCAAAAGCGCAGCAGTTGGAGAATGGTAAGCAGCTGAGCTTGAGGTAGTAGCCTCTGAAGAATTGGTAGAATAACTATAATTGGGATACTGGGCTTTGCCATTTTCAACTTCAGTGTCAGTTGCAGTGAGTGAAAAAGAGGACAATTGTTTTGGAGGAGGAGAGAGATAAGTAGGCACAGGCATTTTGAGTGGAAGAGAAGGAAGTGGAGCCTCAAAATTAAGAACCTGAATTGCCTGTCTGATTGCAGGCCTGTAATTGATGTCTGGATGAGCACACCACAGTCCAACAACCATCAAGCATTCCATCTGCCTCGAGTCGAAGTCTCGGGAAAGTTTCGGATCAGAAGCTTCTAGAATGTTTCCGTCGCCGTAGAGCTTCCACACCCACTCGACCATCACTATTTCATCGAGGTTGGCTTTTGGGTTGATGGGTTTTCTACCACAAGCGATTTCTAAAGCTACGATTCCGAAACTGAAAACATCAGACTCTTTACTTGCTCTACCGGTTGTCGCACATTCGGGGGCCATGTAGCCGAATGTGCCGGCTAGGACGGTGGTTTGAGACCCTTTTTCATGGTCGACCAGCCGAGCCAACCCGAAATCTCCGAGTTTCGCGTTGAAGCTCGAATCCAACATGACATTGCTCGATTTTATGTCTCGATGAACCACACATTGCTCCCACTCCTCGTGGAGATAAAGTAAAGCCGAGGCGATTCCTTGAGCTATTTTGTATCTAATTCCCCATGTCAATAAGGAGTCTTCTTTGAAAAGATGGGCATCCAAGCTTGCATTTGACATCAATTCATAGACCAACAGAAGTTCTTTCTTTTCGTGGCACCATCCGATCAGCTGCACTAAATTCCGATGCCTCAACCGGCTAATGACCCGTATTTCCGATGCATACTCCTTAATTCCCTGTCTAGAGCCCTTTGACACTCTCTTCACGGCGACATATGTGTTTAAGTCTGCTAAAAAGCCTTTATAAACTTCACCAAATCCTCCTTGTCCGAGTTTTTCAGAGACACTGAAATTATGGGTCGCTCTAGCCAATTCTGAATAGGAAAACCTCTTGGGTGCATTACCCATTTCAATTTCTGGATCCATATACTCATCAATCCCCTCATCTTCTTCTTCGCCCCTTCTTTTTCTCTTCCGAATCCATAAACAGACCAATCCAAGACAACCCGCTAAAACCAACCCACCAACACTCAAACCTACAACAAGCCCCAACTCGCCGGCATTTCCGCCACCGGGAGTTCCTGTGGTGGTTCCGTTGGGATTAACAGTCGAATTGGGGAAAACAATGGGGGAAGAAGAGAAATCCCAAGAATATATATTATGAAGTGCAGACAGACCTCCGGTGGATGCAGAAAATCCCATAGTAACACGCTCAGGAAAATACTTTCTTAGATCAATAACATGAGAAAAACTCGTTAAAAAAGTAGAATTACCAGAAAAACCAGTAAAAGTAACACTCAAATTATGAGAATCAGAATGATAAACAATCCATGCTTCGTTTCTTCTTCCTTCCATAACACTACTATTCCATATTGAAGTAGCCTCAGATATTATCGAACTGATGTCAATACCTACATGTTCGTAAGGCGGATCCCAAACGTTACTAAAGACATCAAACTCCACTGCAAAAAATGGCTGATCCGTCGAGTTCAGTGATTTCATGTTGTTGATTAGACCCAAACCTCCACCCCCGATATGTGGATCGACCATTGTGTTTTCCGGAGCAAAGAAAAAAGCTAGCCCGTCGGCGTACAACGAGTTATTCCGTGAATCGATGGAGAAGGCGAAATGAGTCGAGAAATCTGTGAGATTTCCGGAGACTTTATCCCAGAGGTGAAGAGCCTCGAAATACTTAGCCTGGCCTCGTTGATCCACGGTGGGTCGGTTATTCGTTAGGTAAATTGTTCCTCCTGCAGCGTAAGCTCTGTCGTAAACTATGTTGCCATCACTGGGATCGAAGCTGGTTAAATTAAAGGACAAAGCGAAAACGGAAACGGCGGCCGGAGAAGTATAGAACAAGATTTGGAGCAACGAAAGGGGTAAACCCAAACCCATTTCGTGCTTAATTCGTGATCGGAGAAAAATCAAGTCTGATCGTTCAATGATCCATCTGACAATAATAGGAGATCAGGAGTCAAGTCAAGCGTTGATTTTTTTAATAAACTTACTTTTTGCGACAATAATTAATATAATCTTAGTATATTAGAGATTAAATTAATCCAAATTAAAAAAATTAGAGATCAAATTGCTCTTTTTATTTAGTTTTCTTTTTTGAAATAATTATTTATATTTATATTATATAGTTTGGTAATTAAAAAAATGGTTGCCGGTCTAAGATCTTAAATGATTGAAATGCCAGACCCATCATTTACGCAATAATGTCTTCATATTTATGATACGATGTTGGACATGTACTAACCGACAAGAAATTATGACCAATTGACTTATGCGTGTATTACATTCATGCAAATTATGATCCAATCTATTTTTTTTTAAAATAATACAAGTCTTTGTTACAAATTTATAATTGCATCTTATGTCCGTCTAAGAAATAATTATACGATAAAGAGAAACTATTTTCGATAACATTTTAGATTTCTATCGAATTTTGTTATTATATTGTAAATATTTTAATATTTTTTTATTTTAAATAATATAATATTATTTAAAAAGCCAAAGAATCAAATAATTTTTTTATATATATAAAGTGGAGCAAAAAGTATTTGACCGTGATAATTTTTTATTTTTATCAAATTTTATTTTTTATTAGTATCTATTAATTAATTTAATAAATATTATAATAAAATATTTTCATAGAACTTACTATTTTGTTTTAAATCAACATATTTTTCTATTTTACCTTGAAACATAATTTATTAAAATATTTTTCATAATGATTTTTTTTTACTAAGGATTTAGTTAATTGAGTATTTAAGTAATATTATAATAAAATATATAACAAATTTTTATTTTTATCAAATTTTTTCATTGCTTATTTATCTATTAAGAAATTGAAGAAATATTATAACAAAATATCTTCCATGTATTATTTTATGTTAAGTTATTATAATTTTTGGTTTTATTACTTTTCAGACATTATATCTTATTCAAAACTCTTCGTTTCTTTAATAAAACATGTCATTGGTTTGACACATACACTGCAACACTTTCAAAAATTGCGTCTTTTCATTTAATTTAGTCATTCTCTAATGACCCATATTATACGTGTCATTTACTTAGCATATTATTTGTAATATTATAAGTACTGAAAAATAAATATGGGATGATACTAGGCTTGATAAAATGTCATTGGAAAGTGAAAGAGACAAATATTTAATCAATGTCATCAAGATAGTTGAAAGAGCTTATTAGAGGATTTGGGCATTGTACCCACAAAAATTGATTTGTGATAAGTTTTCAAAATCAATTTTTGATAACTTTTCAAACTGATTAATGGTAAGTTTCAAAAATCAAATTATATGTTAAGTTTATAAAACTATTTTTGGTAACTTTTCTTCTAGTTTGCCTTAGATTGTTCCGTTTTCGTTACACACGATGTTAGTACCCATTTATATTAGTTGTTTTTTTGTTTTTTTGTGTGAGACATAAAAAATCAACCAGTTAGTTTTCCTATCATCGAACAACGTGTATAGACCTTATAATTTGCTTTT